>JAYXIM010050397.1:0-11000 GCA_037575425.1 Anastrepha fraterculus | reverse complement strand
AACCGATATAATAAAGAATAATGAAATAAAACGTATATAAGTACTTTCAGTAATCGCTTTATTGTAAATCAAGCGAATCATAATTATTAACAAAATCTGGTATAAACCTTTGATAAACCAGATAACTCGGAGCTGTGCATAGGCGTCTTTCGCTTTTTTTATTTTGGGGATAACGTCTAGTTTCGCACTGTCTTCAGCGGCAATGATACTGCCCATGTAGGTAAAGCCAATATTTCAGTCAAAATAATGCTTAGACTACCCAATGAGATGCCTGCGGCACTACTAAATCTCTGTAACTACGATTTTCCAATACGATACCCTTTTTCTACAATTTCTGGTGTTGTTGCTGTTTTTAAACACCCCAATTCTTGTACACCTACGTTTAAATTCAGCAACCCATTTTTCTACTATACTAATTGATGACGAAGGGCCCTTATACACTTTCAACATTCGTTCACAAATTTCTTTTGCTATTAAACATTCCAAAAATAAAAATTCAAGAAAAGAGCGCCCTTTAGCAGGAAATTTTTTGGAAAAAGTATTTGCGGTCAGCACTCACGAGTCAATGACTCTGAGCATATTTCCGCCATGAAAAAGCTTTTCATAAACAAACCATCTACTGTTTGGGGAAGGCATAAAACTGTAGGTCAGTCCATTTGTGGAAAAACATCAAGACGCGTGGCATTAATGTGAGAGAGGCGCAGCTAAGCACGGAGCCCTGAGTGTCAGCAACAATTTTTATATAATAATTAAAAAAAAAGTTTAACTGTCATGCAGCTACTATTAGCTTCACATTTAAACCGAAATATAATTTTTGAAAATTATTCGAAGGCCACGCCACCTGCTCTGTGGACAAAACGTAAGGTGAATTTGGTTGTAAAATGAAAAATCTTTATTTATTCTTGTAAATCAATTTCATCCCCTACAAAATAGTCCCCTCTCGATGAAATACACTTATGCCAACGATTTTTCCAATCCCCGAAACATGCCAAATAGTCCATTGCCGGTATAGCCATCAGCACCTTCTTCGATTCAGCTTTTATCTCCTCAATCGACTCGAAACGCGTTCCCCGGAGTGGTCTCTTGAGTTTTGGGAATAGCCAGAAGTCACACGGAGCCAAATCAGGCGAATAGGGTGGTTGCGGAACGATATGCGTGGAATTTTTGGCGAAATGGTCATGAAGAACGAGTGCAGAGTGAGACGGTGCATTATCGTGATGCAAAAACCAAGAGTTGCTGACCTAGTAATTCTGGTCTTTTTAGACGAATTGCTTCACGTAAACGACGCATAACGCTCAAATAATATTCCTTATTAACAGTTTGGCCAGGTGGAAGGAATTCATCGTGCACCACACCACGAAAATCGAAAAAAACTGTCATCATGACCTTTATTTTTGAACGACTTTGTGCTCTTTTCGGTCTGGCCTCGCCTTTAGCACGATATTCGCTTGATTGGTCGGTTGTTTCAGGGTCGTAAGCATAAATCCAAGTCCATCTCCCGCAATGATGCATTTGAGCTTGTCCTGATAGTCTGAAAGCATTGTTTCACACACATCAACGCGGCGACTTTTTTCCAAGAAATTGAGAGTTTTCGACACCAAACGAGATTTGACTTTTCGTAGGCCCAAATGGTCTTTCCAAATGGTTTTCACAGATCCTTCTGATATTCCGATCATATCAGCGAGGTTTTTAACAGTCAACCGACGATTTTTGAGCACTAATTCCTTCACTTTATTGACGTGTTGATCATCTGCTGACGTCGATGGTCGTCCGGAGCGCTCCAAGTCATTAACGCGTTCTCGACCCTCTTTGAAGTCTTTGTACCACTTATAAACATTTTTCTGCGACATGGTCGAATCATCAAATGCCTTCTGCAACATGCTAAACGTCTCCGCAGCCGAAATTTCATTCCGCAAACAAAATTTGATGGCACTTCGCTGCTCAATCAAATCAGACATTGTAAAAATCGAAAAATGCACTCTTGGTCGTTTGGTAAACACAAGCGTAAATATATTAGTGATAATGACATTGACATGAAAGTTGGCCCAGATGCTATTAACAGTGCTGCCAACTCATGAAAAAAATAACTAGAGCGAAATTTGAGTCCCGCGAAGTTTGACAAATAAATTCACCTTACTTTTTGCCCACAGTATTACAGTAGAGTTAAGTCACCATTGCGTGAGCTGATCACTTGAAAACATGAGCAGGCATATCTCAATTGCTTGTTTATTATTTTTGAGAACAATAAGTATCATCATTACAGAAATTACTACGTTTCGTCTGCAATCGACTTCTGCTCTGAATTTTAAGTATGATTATTCAACTTTTTCAACCGCAAAATATGCCACAAACGCATGTCAGCAATTAAGTATTCCCTGCCACCAGAAGTTTTTATGCAACTTAAATTTCTTATGTAGTAAAATTTTTAATAATGCCGCTGCTGTTGATTGTCTTTGTAACAAAATAGCGAAAAAACTCATATACTGATTGTTGCTGCTGCGCATATTTTTTCCATCAAGTTTTTTGTACCTTCGATATTTCATGAAATGCTTCCCTTTTTTGGCTCTTTTTAGTTCTGGAAAAGTCATTCATTTTGCACATTTACTGGCCACCATTTGCGGTTGAGTAGTAATGAAATTTTTGCATTCACTTTACAAGCGTGATTCATTAAATGACGTATGGCACGACAGGCGTGTTGTGCCTGCAGTTTTGACAAACTACAAAGAGAAGAAGTTAAAGGTTATAAATGGAAAAAATGCAATATCAAAATATAACGAGTGCCTGAACGAAAAAAGGAACAACAAAGAACGTCAAGCACTTAAAAATGGAGGATATTTAAGCAAAAACAAAAACGAAAAAATAGCATAGTAACTGCGTGCTTGACCGCTGTTGAGCCCACTTCACTGCACGCTTGTGAATTTTTAGGCCGCTGAAATGCATAGGTGAATTAAAAAATAATTAAGCGTACTTTTTTTCATATACTTTTCAAGAGATTACTGCAAATAGAACTAAACTTAAATTTGAAAATACTTTTTTCAAAATAAGCAGAATAAAACTAACTTAAATTCACTACAAATACTATAAAGCATTTGTTCATCACATAAAGCGCTTGGAATACCAATAATGATGGATTCAAAGAGTTGCCATCCGAAGCAAAATTGTGAGCTTAACTTTGCCTGGTACGTTACAGAGGACTTGACAGCAGAATTGTGCGTGCTAATTTCATACTTATTCTTACACTCTTCCAATCATTCGTTGTTCAGACAGCAACGAAGTATTGAGAAATATATGATAAGTATATTTTTGATTCTTTTATTCCTGCATGCAACATAGGACCTCAATTTAGGTGCCAATGGGAGTGGTATGTGAAAATACAGCAACACATGGTGCATACTGCTAAGACAAATGAGGCTCTAACTACCCAGGCTAGACGGTATAACCTACAAACGCACAGAGGGAGAGAACAAGAGTTGAAGGAAAGTCTGTCTGAGGACATAGCTGGCAGGCCGCCCTCGGACTCGGTAGACCAATAACCTGCCAGCCTTAACCTAAACCTTATTGCAAGCTCAACTAGTAAGCATGTTGTTGTTGTTGTTGTTGAAGTGGTGGATTTCCACTGAAATAATCGTAATTAGTGACAAGCACAGTTTTACTACCACTGTCCTCGCGTGATGATGTCTTTTTTTTTTGTTTTGTTGATTTTTGTTTTTGATCCATTTAGTGAGGTCCAAGTATAGCAGAAAATTCTTTATCGCGATGCCTGAGATCTCATTAATTTGCTGTAAGAAAGGCTTACTGAAGGAGCGGAGTCATACCTTAGCTAGCCCTGGACATTCACAAAAGTAGTGGAAAAGACTTTCCTTAACCCCTTCCGCTTGACAGCTCCTGCAGATGGGATTGAAGGGGAGGTTGAGTCTGGCTGCATGATCCCCTACTTTCCAATGACCTGTAAGGGTTGCAGTGATACGTGAAGTGTTTGGTTGGGAGCATCCTAACAAGTGATTCGTCCTTTGGAATTTGTATGACGGACATGTGTTTTTTGTTGTAAGACATGTAGTTATTGCCTCCACCTTCTTTCGGCTAAAGCATGGTAGTGGATGGTAGCAATGGATGCTTTTCTTGTGTTGAGTGGAGTAGCGACTGCCGCCGCCTCTGCTATGTCTGCCGCCTCATCCGCTATCTCATTACCCCGTATGTTCCAATGACCGGGAACCCATATCAAAGTAATTTGAAACCAATGACCAAGCAATTCTAGTTATTTTCTACTTTGTGAAACTAAATAGTTTGGATGAAATACAGTCAGAATCTAAGACTTTAATAGCTGCTTGACTGTCTAAAAAGATAGCTAGTCTTGCGCCAATATCTCTGCAGTATTTTGGTGATTTGCATGCTTCTCTGCTAGCTAATAGTTCTGCCTGGAACATCCTGGCATCGAATTGATTTGGATACGTTGCGCGTCTTTGAACAGAGACCAGCCTCCACACCACAGTTCATCTTAGAACCGTCAGCGTAGATTTTTATATCGATTTTGGAGTCATATTTAAAAGCATTTTAATAAGAATGAAAAAGTGCTGCTCACTATTTTGCAAACGAAACTGAGGCGAAGTTAAAAGTAAAACTTTAACTTAGTATATTGAGCTATGTGTACTCGCTTCAACTCGTGTCATAAGCTCATTCTCATGTAAAAGGCGTATTTTTTATTTTCCTTTAAGTCCCCTATGAGAAACTGCGAGTTTTAATGGTTTATGGAGCATTAACGTTGGTTACACAGTGCCGCAAAAATCAATCATAATTTTTTTTCTCCAGTGAAAAGTTATATATATATTTTTTTTATATCATTTTTTTATTTATTGATTTATATCAGTAATACGTAGTAAGACTTACTTTTTTCACTCGCACTTCAAATAATAGATTATATGCGGTAATGCTGCATACTAATTTTTTTATTTTATCATCCATTTTATGTTTTAAATGATGCTGTTTTAAAGAGCCAACGTATACGGAGGTGTCCACTGCGTATACTTTATTTCAAAGGTGGAATGCTCGACTATTTCTTCTACCGTTTTTATGAAAGGGCATTGAAGAATGAAGTTGGAGTATGCATTACTACATATATATACCTTTAACATATATTTTTTGGAAAATATTTCATTGAGAAATTTTAAGGATATTTTTGAGGACACATTTATTCAAGGACACCATTATTGTGGTATATTTGCTCTGGCGTAAATGAAGAAAAAACTCTTTTGAACAGCTGGATATATTCACTCCCGCTCGATATCCCTTTTAAAGTCATAGAGTGAGTCTAAGTATTTATAAACATTTTTTGAAGAATTGAGTGCTTTGACACTGCAAAGTTTCAAATTAAATTGATTTAATTTTATTTAATTTTATTTAAATTAAATTGATAATTAAATGAAAAACTGTGTAAGCGGCATCTATATACAAAATCTATGTGTGAAATTTTTTCTGAATACTCTTTACTATCGCATGGTATAGTATAATAGAAGTAAAAGTGTGAGGGAATACGTGGCGTATGATAAACATTTGTATTGTATAACAGACGCGCGGGTGTATTGATGATAATGCTTACGCAAATCTTATGTTTTTTCTCGTCTGTTGTCCCCATTAAGTTTTAGTTCTTAGAGCACAAAATCAATTTAAAAAATTAGGTTATAAATACCATTTGAAAATTTATCAAATATTTGGTTCATTTATATACTCAAATTAAACTAAATCCCTCTGTAAGGCACATTTGAAATATCAAATATAAATTATATTAATGCCCATAAGTGCCTTGCCTTTCTGCATGTGCTTTTACAAGTGCTAAATGACAGAAACTTGTAAATAATTCATTAACTTGAATAAAAGAAAATCATCACACGACAATCAATCAAACGGACTTAAGGTAGATCAGTGAGAAGCACTAAGGGATGCCTCTATATTCACACTTGTGAATTGTATACTTCTATTTTAGTTTGTTCATAATAAGTGCCCGCTGTGTCATCTAAATGTTTGTCAGTATTCACACAAAATCACACAAAATACTATGGGACATTAATCGCAAGGCTTTTGATAGTTTGAAGGGAGGCGTACATTTATGCCAGTTAATAAATGCGTTCGGAAGAGAAAACACGTGAGAAGTTGTCTTAGTTTATCAGCAGGTATTGCGTAAATAATTTAAGTAAACAGTGGAATAAATAATTAAGTAGGCTTGACAAAGAGACTAAGCAGCGCAGAAAAATGCTATTAATTAAGTAGAAATAAGCAGATAAAAGGTGAGTGAACTCCACGTGTGGGTGCTTGCAGAATTCAAGTTGCTTTAGATGTCTCAAAAACTAAATAAAAAATTAAAATGGAAGGATGTGATTGAGATTTGCAGAAGATAAAATGTATATAGACTTACATATGGGGGCAATTCCAAAACTGAGATTACTGCAGTTGGCTCAGGGAATAACTTCAAAATTTATTTTATAAGGCACATTTTTTATAGAATTATTATATACATAATAGGGCGGGTCGAACGAAAAATCCCACTTTGACCCATTTAGAGTGCTCCAATCGAGTCCAAATGTATGACCGACCCCCACTAACTTTGGACGGCCGATCCACCCATGCCAGTGGCACAACCCCTGGAACTCCCCTGGGGGTTCCCCATACAATCAGTTCAAAATATCACCATTTTTGGCCTTTACATGAGAAAAGAAACTAAAAAGTTCGACCCAAATTGGGGGACATCAGAATTCGTTTTAGAGGTATGGTTCCTTCGGCAAAGTTTCTTATTTTGATCCCTAGAATATGATTTTCACAGAGCAATGGGCGATTTTTTTGCCTCTCCACAAATCGACCCGGCCTAATACATAAACAACATAATTGGCGCGTACATCCTTTTTTGGGAGTTTAGCGGAGCTCCTCCTTCCTCCTTTTTTAGGCCAAAATGTATGCTTAGAGGTTGCAGGGGTTAAAATGAAGTAGCTATTTTTAGATATTTGGTAAGCTCTGAGAGGCAGTGCGAAAATTATATGGAAGTTCTATGACAACAAAAAAAAAAACAAAAAAAATCTGGAACCGTGAAAATAAAAGTTGCATACTTTTTTGTATTAAAATGTAATAAGATAGTAAAGTTTTCCAACCAATCTAATGGCTTAGAAGAAGCTTTGGATATCCTTAAGTAAGAGCAGAAAAGCCTAATTTCTGAAAACTTCAAATGCTTTAAATAATAGTTAATGAAAAAAAATGTCAAAATTGAAGAATTCTATTCAAATACTTGTCATATTTTGACATAATCACTTAAAACAAAAAAAAAATATATATATATATATACTAGGCCGCTCTTTTATATGGAAGAAAATTCCCAACACCAGCAGAATACAAAAAAAATATCAGAAATCGATGCAATTTCGTTTTTTCTTGTTTTTTTTTTTTTTTTGTTTCCTTGTTTACTCCACTCGGGAGCATAGGGCCTCAATCTTGCATTGGTTTCGTTAATCTTTTTCGATTTCTAAGAGGGCATGTGATTAGCCTGCCTCTCATGTAATTTCTTAGCGACTCTAAAATTTCACTTCAAAATTTCAAAAAGTCTTCTAAAACTTTTGATAAAAAATATTGAAATTTTTGATAAGAATTTAGGATTTATTTTTAATTTGCACAAAGTGCAAGTGTAGAGAATGCACGATTTTTTTAATTTATAAAACGAAAAGGAAAAAATAAATTATCAGAATTTGTCATTTCATGTAATTTTATAAAGTTTGATTTTTTAATTCACCATATTTTTTAAATATGTAAGAAAACAAACTCCCAACACCATCTGAAAAAAATTGTCAAAAATTTATACGATTTTCAGCGACTTTTAGCTTCCAATTTGTTGTATTAAAATTTAATGGGTTCTATACCCGAGATTTTCTAAGAATCTGATAAAAAAGTTAGAAATTTTTGATGAAAGTTTTTAATTTGCACAAAGTTTGAAAAAGATTTGTATAGTATTTGTAGTATAATTGATTAGTATGTTCTTAAAAAAAAATAAAAATGAGAAACTAAATGATCAAAATTTATCATTTCATTTAAATGTAAAAAAGTAGATATTTTTTTTTAAATACGGAAGAAAACACCCAATGCCATCTGAAAAAAAAATTGTCAAACATCAAACTGATTTTTAGTGGCAGTAAATTTGCAATTTATTATACTTAAATTCAATTGGCTACAAGACACTGTATATCCGAAATTTTGTTTAAAACTCTCACGAAACATTTTTAAATTTTTTAGAAAATTTTGTTCGGATTTTTTCTAAATTTGCACAAAGCTTGTAACTTGAACTTGTATAATTTTTGTTAGGAGAATGAACTATATTATCATAAAAAATTATTAGAAATAAATAAATTTGTCAAAAATAAATAAATAAATCAAAGTTTATCATTTCATAAAATTTTATGAAATTTTATCAGCTATACAGTAGGCGCGTCACATTTTTATATTGAAAAAAAAAACACTCAACACCGTCAGCAAACAAAAATTGTTAAAAATTAGCGTCATTTTTGAGCGACTCCAAACTTGCACTTTAATGTATCAAAACTCAATGGACCATAGCCCTTAATTCAAAAAGTTTTTCCAAAAAAAGATTTCAAATATTGATTAAAATTTTAGGAATTTTTTCTTTTTTAATTTAAACCAAATCTGTAGTTTGAATTTGTATAGTCTTTGTAGAAAAATAGATTTTATGTTCTTAAAAAAATTATTAAAAATAAAGAATAATTACCTAAATTATCAAAATTTATTATTTCATGTAATTTTCAAAAATTTTATCAGCTTAACAGTGAGCTGGACACTTTTTATTTTAAATATGAAAAAAAAACTCATCAGCAAAAAAAAAAAAATCAAAAATCAACATGATTTTCAGTGACTTTAGACTCGCACTTTATTATAGTAGAATTCAATGGGCTATAAAACTGTGTAGCTGAAATTTCTCTAAGAATTCCAATAAAAAAGTTGGAAGTTTTTAAAGAAAATTTTTGGAAGTCCTTTTTAATTTGTACATGAATTTTTTTATTTTGCAAATGAATCACAATTTGAGTTTGTTTAGTAGAATTAAATATACTCTGTAGTACAGATCAGCAAGAAAATCGTACGAATGTCATCCAGTGATAACAGAAGAAGTAAGCGAATTAAGCATTGAAATTCTAGAAGACATTAGAAATCAAACCCGAAGGCAAAAACGTGATTATAAGGAATACAACACCCGTATTCCGTTAGAAACGAGCTTTACGACGATTAAAACTCAACCTCTTAATAAAGACAATTTGACACCTGAAAAATACAGGTTGAGGCCATATTAACGAAAAATGAGACATGTAAGTGAATGTGAATGGCAGCTGTGTAAAGCCAGAAGTGCCACCCGAAGCAGTGAACGAATGGGTAGAAAACGATGCCAAGCAAAGTCAGATTTGGTATTATCAATCTGTCCAAGCGATTTACAGCAAATTAAGCATTGTCGTACATCAAGGGATTTTTGGGATAAGCATGGTTCGGTATATCAATCACGCGGATCAGCACTTCATGCGATGTTATTCAACTCATATTGTGAAAAATGACACCCGGTGATAATATGCGCGAGCATTTACAAACATTTCTTGACATTGTCGGCAGGCTGGGAGAAATGAATATGGGCGTCATAGAAGACCTATTGGCCATCCTGTTACTGTAGATTATGCATTAATGCATATGGAACGTTTAGAATTGCAATTGAGACACGAGAAAAACTGCCGAAACTTTAAAAGGTGAAAATAAAGTTATTAGAGGAGTACAGAAGCACGTTCAGGTCCTGCAGCAATCAAATGGAAGAAAGCCATGTTGAAAGAATACCGAATGCTCATGGCAAATATAACTTGGGAGAGCGTAGATCAACCGGTTGGGAAAAAGATGATTCTCTCAATGAGCTAGAATTGACTACAAGAACACTTTTGCACTTGACGCTAGGACAAACACCATACGGCTGCTAATAGCTTTTTCAGCAGATATGGGTTCAGAGGTTCACCAACACGATTCTCAAAGTGCATATCTAAACGGAACTGTAGAAAACTAGATAGACATTTTTTTACTTCCTCTTGAATTCAATAAACGAGCACACTTTGAATAAAGGCTCTGAATTTTACTGCATATTTTGATCAATTATCACAATTAATAAAATATAACCTCTGCTGCATGAAAAAAATGAATTATACTCGAATATGAAATGAAAAGATTTTTGTCTTTCAAATGGATCAGTGGACAATTCATATGCATATAATCTTTCCCATCTTCTCATAAGACCCTGTAGCTTTTCTTAGAACTTACGCCATTTAGCGTGAAATGCCCCCTTCATATTAACACTCACATATACAAGTAAAGGGTCTTTCAAAGCACGCGCCTAGATTTTGTTTTAAAACAAAATATGGAAAAATTTTTGACTTTTTAAATTTTCATAATTTTAATCGAACTCTTAAGAATTATCAGTGAAAAATGTCATCATTTAAATGTGCGCCATGACAGGTGGACGTCTCCGCCAAACAGGCGATTCGTAGGTTGAGTTAGGTTAGAAAAAATGGCTGTCTAAGCGAGGGTGCACTTAGGCAAAGAATCAAATTCATCTATTGTGATGCTACAATGTCGATATGAATATATATTGTATATAGGTATATATATAATTGGGTGTTTGGCCGAGCTCCTCCTCCTATTTGTGGCGTGCGTCTTGATGTTGTTCCACAAATGGAGGGATCTACAGTTTTACCCCGACTCCGAATGCCAGTTATTTTTATAAGGAGCTTTTCCATGGCAGAGGAGTTCACTCGGAGGTTCACCATTGCCTGCCGAGGGGCGACCGCTATTAGAAAAATATTTTTCTTAATTTTGGTGTTTCACCGAAACTCGTTTCATGAATTCATGAATACCTAATTGTTAAAAACGTCGAGATAGCGACACTATTGCGCTATAGCGGCACTATTCTCAAGAAAATGCCCAATTTTTGGACT
>JAYXIM010050393.1:0-11572 GCA_037575425.1 Anastrepha fraterculus | reverse complement strand
TGCATCAACTAACGTCGTGCCTATTTTAATATTAATTAAGAAAATTTCGAAATGTGTCAAACCAGCAAGGTAAGGATGTTAATAAAGGGGAAACAAGTCATAAATAAACTTTGTGGCAAATTCACATACGCACACGTGCACACATTTATGTACGCTTTCGTTGTGTATGAGTTGGCAATTATCTGTCGCCGGCGTTACTTAAGTTTATTTAGAATATTATAAGCACAATTTGTTCGCTTAACTTTTTGAAAATTAACAAAATTGCTTTGAAATGGATTTGCAGATTTTGGCTGCCTCTGGGGAGCTGGCATGTATTTGTAGTAAATGGATGTGTGTATGAACAGTTATGCACGTAATGTTTCTCTTGTATTATCATAATTTTATATACTCATGCGGGACCCACTCACTCAATAGGCGTTTCCACATAATTAACCTATAATAAATAGTTGCCCACCACAAACACTGCACGAGTGCCATTTTGGTTGAGGTGGTTTACTGATTTTACGAGAGTGTTATTGTGTGCTTCCTGCAAGGTGACATTGACAGATTGTTGGCGATATTTGCGGTAAATTGTGAACTTGAGAGTATTTGCTCTCTTAATAGTTTGTTATTGCTTTAGTAAATAGTAGGGGTTATGCTAGTAGGGGTAAGTGCTAGTCATGCTGAGTGATTTTCTATGTTAGATGTTCCAATATTTTTCGACATTGTTGTAAATTCTTCAGAAAATTGTGTTAATTGTAAGATTTACTACAATGAAAAATAGACTGATATATTTTTGAAAACAATTTAATATAATAATAAATTTTGAGATTTATTGAATGCTGCAAATTCAGATATACAATTATTTGAAGTGAAATATCTACGATTCTTTTTAACATTTTTATAAACTTTTATCACTTTTGCAAAATTCCTATGGAATGTTACCGTCGGGACGATGTAGTCAGTCCTCACCGAGGTAAACTGAGTTTTTCGCAATAATAGACTGGCATGACCATACGCTTTTTTCTTTCCAACGACCCGCGTCATTTAGCCTAAATGCACTCCTTAATAGGTAGGTTTATTGGAATAACGTATGTCAGTGCATTGACGAGTCTCTCTAGGACATGATCTGATTGCACCGACCGTTATTGCACAGGCTGATCTTTGTAATTTGGTATTGTACTCTCTCCCTAGAACTTCCCACCAATCTACCGAACCATGCGATAAAAAAGGTCGTATAACCGCCTCATAGAGCCATAATGTAGGCTTAAGTTGAGGACCCCATCTTCTTCCAAGCACACGTTTACAGGCATACAAATCAATTTCTACCTTCCTTATCCGATCTTTGTCATTTAATTTCCAGCTAAGTTTGAAGTCCAGAATGACCCCTAAGTACTTTGCGCTGGGTGAAAGCGAGAGAGTTTGACCGTTAATATAGGGTGGGCCATGTAAAATTAGCTTTTTGAATCGGCTATAAAAAAAAAAAACAAATCAATATTTTTTCAAACTTTGTTTTTTATTTTGAAGATTGAACATTGTCATTTATGAATAAAAAATAATATCGTTCAAATGACTGCTTTATAGTAGGCCATTCGATCAACCCAATTTTTAAGCACATTTTCGATTGTTTGGGCTCCAATTTCATGAATGGCAACTTCGATTTCGTGTTTTAAAGCATCAATCGTCTCTGGATGGTTCGCATAGCATTTTTTCCTTAACGGCTCTCTACAAAAAATAGTCCAACGGGCTTAAATCACAGCTCCGAGGCGGCCGATTGATATCGGAATTTCGGCTGATTATTCGGTTTTCAAAAACGGTAGCCAATAGTTCGAGTGTAACTTTGGCAGCGTGACAAGTTGCACCGTCCTGTTGAAACCAAATGTGGTCCATGTCATCCTCTTCAATTTTTGGAAACTACTCGTTGAGCATGTCACGGTAACGCTCACTATTTACTGTAGTCGCAACTCCTCGCTCATTTTCGAAAAAAATGGCCCAATGATGCCGCCAGACCAAAAACCGCACCAAACAGTGATTCGTTGTGGATGCATTTGGTTCTCTACAGTAACGTGTGGATTTTCTGAGCCCCAAATCCGACAATTTTTGCTTATTGACGTAGCCACCGATGTGAAAATCAGAAAAGAAGAAGAAGACTCACCACTTTGGAAATAGGTTTTCAATATTTACCAAATTTTGTTCAAGCGTATATCGTTCCATTTCGTAAATGTCAAACCGTTAAGTAAATTATGAACACATTTCACATGTCATTTGTGTTACCATTCTCAAAAAAATAGGTGGTTCAAAAAGCAAACGCTATATGGCCCACCCACGTACATAACTCTTTTACGATTAATCGGCCGGCGCGTATTTGTAGTCCAAGGCAAGTTTGGCCGTCCGTGAACCAAAAATGCGTGCTTGCAATTGCTCCAGAACACCAACTTAGAACTGTCCAGTCATTGCCTATTCCGCAAGAACAAATTCGCGATAAATAATGCAGCGCACATCGAAAAAAAAGGCCAACTTTACTTTCAGATGTGATTTGATCATTCTTGCCTTTGCTGGTTGCTACTGGGACTTTCCCAACCTGATTTATTTGCGATTTTCGGCATCATACCCAAATATGCAAGTCTCATCTCCGGTGAAAACCCAACTAATTTTCGAATTTTTGCCGTCACTTTAAATGCGCCTAAACAAATCGTTGCAAATATACCTTCGCTCCTTTTTACCCAAACATGGTGCCTCTAATGAAGTATTTTAACGTTCGAAAAGTGGAACAAAGTACAAACCAAATGCGACATTGACTTCATATTTCACCTCAACTGAACGAAAATTGTGTTGCCAGTTCTGAAGCTATAACTTAATTTGACAAATTTTTCCGTCATACGTAGCCATTTTCAGCAAATAAATTTATCTAAAATTATTAAAGAAGTACTCACTTTTATTTAAACTCCATATGAAACTCCAAATTAGTAGTAACGGAAATATTCATAACTGAACTCATAATGATACGAGTACCTAATACATAATATTTCAATGCATACTTTCGGTCTGGATGCTTTTAAAGGCAATAGAATTACATAGCAGTTCGAGTGATATGTAAGGAGGAGCAGACAATATGCTATGAACATAATTGCCATACCTCGTAAGTCCGCAATCCAGCAGCCTGCAAATAAATTGACAGCATTTTTCGCAGATTTGTATGTGCACACCCCCATCTCACCATTACCACCTGTCAAAGTAAATGGCAGTCACATCAGCATGACCAGCGGCTATGAGTGCTCTGGATTCAAAGGCGCAAGTTGCTGGTCAATGGCTAGTGCCGTACGTGGCTAATTTTTTTAAAAGCCTGTGCATGTATTGGTGTATTTGTACATCCAGCAATGCTATGGTGTTACCGTAAGTGGATGCGATTGAATGAGTGAACTTGACCATTTAATAAATGTCTGTTATGCGGCTGGAATAGCAAATAGGGGGTAATGTAAACAGATCCTTATGAAAATCAGCCAGCCACATATGGAATTATCTTTAGGATAGTGGGCATACGCGTACGTATGTACACATATGAATCTGTACCTGTTTTTTAACGGACATGGGCGCAGCGAACTATCCATCAAGTGGCTCATGTGCAGCTCTAACTGGTGCCTATTTGGGAACGTTTCCATATTTCAGCAGCGATGGAGCTGTGGCATAAAATATGCCTCACTCCATAATGGCATTTTCATCATTTATCAAAGGTATGATCAAATTCCCTATGTTTTTTTATATTCGGAGTGTAAAGGACGTGAACAACAAAAAAAAATATATAAGTTTGACAGCCTCCGGTGCATTTCCACATGAAGAGCAGGCCATTGTGTTATCATGACCACAATTGGAAGGGTATTGCTGAAAGTGACCACGGTCGCTTAGTAGTTGGGTCATCTAGAAATCTACCTCGCCATGTGGTTTGATCAACCAAGATTTAATACTTGGTATCCACCTTATATGTAGGTACATAAATGTGTAGACGTAGCTCAATATTTAGCCCCTCAGTGAGGCTTTTTTGGCGCTCAGACGCAAACTCGAGTATTGCGAGACCTCTATAATTACCATGGCATATGAAAGAGGAATCCAGAATTTCTTTGACTAACACATCAGGAGTAGTTATATTAGTAATTCTACGACTGTTTCATATGAAACATTGAGAAAATGCTACAAATTCATAGGGTCCGAGACACAAGCACAGATTGTGTGTCTTTAGCTTACGATTTACGAGGTGTGTTAAAAATTATCGCGAATTTTGTGTTTTTTCAAAAGTCTTTTGTCCCCTTCAAAGTAGTCCCCCATGAGATATTATGCACATGTGCTAATGTTTCTTCCAATCTTCGAAACCCTTCAAAAAATCATTTTTTTTATCTTGTTCAGCTCCTCCTTCGATGCCGTTTTTATCTCGTCAATCGTAGCGTCGTCCTTCATGGGCCTCTTCAGTTTCGGGAACACGGGAACAAGAAAAAGTCACAGGGGGAACACAGTGCCTGTGGCATCATTAGTAAGTTGTTTTTGGCCAAAAAGTCGCGCACAAGTAACGATGTGTGAGCCGGGGCGTTATCGTTATGCAAGATCCAATTTTTGTTCTTCCACAAATCCATTCCCTATGTGTTTATAATGACACTTGTTATCATATTCATGCTTCGAAACGCGCCCTTATTCCCATTTAGCGGAAGTTATACCTACAAACCAAATTAGTAAAAAAAAAAAAAATCTTAAAACTCACACAACTCTATTAATTTTAATTCAATTACAGTCAAATATAGCTCATTCGACGCAAAATTAAATTTACTACAATATAACAGTAGTATACTAAAAAAAATCCTCAATATCGGACAATATCGTAAAAATTATGTCAAAGTTGAAAAATAGAGAAAAAATAAAAAAATTCCAAATACTTCCGTCTACAGTCTCGTCAGTTGTCATTTCAGAAAAATTGTCAACACACTGTCAAAAAGGCTTGTTTTTGTTCTTTCGAACTAAAAAAAACAAATTCGAAATTGGATGGAAATTGGTGAAGTTAGAAGTGATGCTTCACATCAACTTACTGACAAATGGTTTTATGGCCATAAAACGAGATTTTGGGAGTGTATTGGAAATTTCTCCTATACCATTTTTCTTAGTTTTACTATACCTACAAGTTGTACTAGGTCTCCATAAAAGTATAATATCACTGTCGCACAGTGTTATCCAATACCATTTTCTTTACTTCATCAATTTTTTCGTCTGTTGTTGAAGTGCTTGTGCTTCCGTTACGCTTTTCGTCGTTCACATATTCTCGGCCTTCTGAGAACATTTTGTGCCACTGATAAACGTTGCTTTGGTTCAAAGTAGCTTCACCGTACGACACAGTCAATATTCGGAATGCATCCGCGCCCTTCATTTCGTTTTTCACACAAAATTTGATACAGGTTCTTTGATCCATCTTTTTGAATAGTTGAAACTCGAAGACGAGCCGAAACACGTGCAAGCAAAGCAGCTGTCAACGATTAACTGAACATTCAAAATGACCGAACTAGCGGGCATGAGTGTGAGACATGAGTACCAACATATCGACACAAAAAAATCAAAATTCGAATATACGTAACCTGCGAAAATTCAAAATTCGCGATAATTTTTGAACACACCTCGTATGTTTAAGACTCCAGGCTGAAGCTTCTTACATAATAAGATCCGATTGCGTTACTTTTATCACGACTTTCTTACGCGTTTGGCTAGAGCTGCCTAAGTTGACCATCAGTCTGGTTAGGCAAGTACGAAATGCTGCCGCTTTTTGACCAATTGTTTAAATGGGAATCTTTTATGATAACCTAAAATCTATCATTCCACCTAGATTAGGTTAGATTGAAGCGGTTGTCCAGTATGGGATACACTCAGACTCATACTCCATTGTAATACCGCGAGGGGAACTTGTCCTTGTCTCTTCTAAAAATGTGTGCACTTTTCAAAACATTGTAGACGATTTCTGATTTCCACAGTACTGACATCTTCGAACTCATTCAAAAATTGTCTACCTAAAAGAGTACATCTATGTCTAGATAGAGCCGGACAATAGTATAGGAGGTGCGAGAAGCCACTTCCTCTACCTGTACCTGTACCTCTACCTCTACTTCTACTTCTACCTCTACCTCTACCTCTACCTCTACTTCTACTTCTACTTCTACGTCTACCTCTGCCTCTGAAAATGGTGATATCATCTCCAGGGATCGCATCTCCAGGTATCGCATCGCACTGTACCAGTACCACGGCTTTTATTTTTGCCATCAGTTCAGCCTGACTGACATTGTAATAGTCGAGAAGCCAAAAACTGAAGCTTTGTCTGCTGGAGCTTAGCTTGCCTGTACATCTTACAGAGTAACCAGCTCGAAAGTTCGTGAAGATTGGATCTTCTTCACAATTTGGCGTAATATGAAAATCTGGTCGATGGTAGCTTTACCAGGCCTGTAATCACACTGAAAAGCCTCAATTAGTTTCTTGACGAGTTGTTTCCACCTTTCTCAAAATACTTTTGATAAGACCTTATATGCGATACTGAGAAGGCTTATCCCACGGTAGTTGGCGCATTCGTGAAGCTAACCTTTTTGTTGATTAGACAGTGAACGCTGAGATGCCAGTCGCTGGGCATGCTTTCATCCGACCATATTTTACCAATGAGTATTTGCATACTTTTCTTTAGCTCATCACCTCCGGTCTTGAAGAGCTCTCCTGTTCTTAAGACGGGATATAGCTCCCAAGACCTCGTCATAGACGACACCGTTATCAGGAAGTCTTATTTGCTTCCATTCTGTATTATTTTCCAATCACTTTTTACTTTTATACTTGAAAGTCTTTCATAGATAAAAACATTTACGATTTATTGATCACTTGCCTTTTTTCCATCACATTTTTTATCAGAAGAAGATTACTGCGCACTGCGTCTAACACAAAAGCAAAGCTCCATTTGCGGTACCCCAACACGACACTGTCAACAGCTGTTGAACTTCTATTTGCACACAAGTCACTCACTCATACAATTTAAACAATTCCATTTTCGATTGTATTTCGGTGAAATCTCACAGTTTCTCTTCATTTCGCTTCATTGCCATTTTTACACTTTGTAGAATTCGTTCGATGTCAATATTTGAAATGTTTGCCAGTTGGCAATTTGCGTGGCGTTAACTTCAAAGCGAGTGGGTGCTTGGCAATTTTTTAAATTAAAGTGTCATTTTCGAATTTTACGAAAATGAATTTATGACACTGTGTAAATGTACATTCGATTTTTCTTTTTTATTGTTTTTATGCTTTTTGTTTTTTGACCAAATGTACACGGAAACCACGAATATGACCAGTAGGAGCGCTTCATTGGCTGGCTGCGAGGGTGTTGGAAATGTATGTGTATGTGTGAGTGTGTGTGGTGTTGGTGAGCCGCATATAGAATACTTCATACTTTGATTTGCAGCAGTTTTCTGACGTTTCTTGAGATTTTTTGTATTTTAGTTTTTATTTGCATAAACTTTTCTACTTTCTCTACTTGTTCGTCGCTCATCACTTCTTAGGTGGCCTAATTCGTGTGCGTATGTATGTATGTGTGGTAGCATGGGCACGTCCGTTTTAGATTTATCACTTTTGCTGTTTGCATGTGAATTGGCTTAATTCAATTATTTACTTTTACACATACTTTTATATGTGTGTGTGCGTATGTAGACCCTGCGAGAAAAGTTAGAAGTAGTTAGACGGATAATCAGCACTATTTAGCACTGCACTCCGATACCAGAATTCTGGCTCTCTCCTAAAAAGTTAATAAGATCGTGGTACTAAAAAGTAGAGAGCAAAATTGATCACTCCTATCGGAAGTTATTATATAAGTTTTTTTGCAAGTCAAATTTGACTGCTGTGAGCTAGGCAACTGCAGTATACAAACAGCCAAGGGGTAGAGCGCGTAAAAGTCAAAATAAAAATTTCCATCGTTCAAGATATTTTTTTTTATTTAAAAACGCAAATGGATGGTTAATTTCTCTTTATTTTGATAACACTGGTATAGCTCAATTACGCGTGGAACAAAATATTGGCCAAATAGCCACCGCGGCCTTGGCGGCACACCTCCATCCGATGGTCCAAATTTTCGATGATGCTGAGGCATAATTGAGGTTCTATGCCGTTAATATGCCAAATTATCTCATCCTTTAGCTCTTGAATTTTTGCTGCTTATTTTTATAAAAAAGAAAATGAAAACTAATTTGGAATAAAAAATGTGTAGTTAACTTTTATAAATTTGTTCCAGTTTCTTAAAAAATTATGTCACTCACTTTAAAAAAAAATTTCAGTTTCTTGACGAGCGAACATCTCATAATTCGAAATTCATCAGCAGTGCTCTGGTTTGAGACAGCAGCATTCCATTTTCCTGTAGGGAAGGTACGCAGCTCCAATACATTTAAATTAAGACACACACACACACATACATACTCACACATACCAGAAATGACCGTCAATCCATATGCGCATAACTGCTTCGAGCTGTAATTTTACGAGCTACCGAATTTTCGTGAACGCCTTGGGTTAGTTGCACTGCTCACACATACATTGCCACAGGCACATGTAAATACTAATCCTTGCACACATACATAAAAGTTTACATGTGTGTGCTTTTTTTGCTATGCTATTCAACAGTTTAACGTTTAATTTTCTTTACAACTCTTTGTAAAAATGTGAATCGACGAAACTTTGGAGGACAGTTTACTTCGTTTATGAGTAAAAAGTGAAGAGTGAAGGGTAAAGAGTAGAGAGCAGAAGTTTGTGTCTTATTTTAGCAGTGCAAAAGTTTTATTGGATTTACGAAAGTTTCCTCTCTTTTTCGCTTTCGTAATGCGTTTTCCAATTTTACAAGTGTTTTAGATAACTTTCGATTCGTTCAAATTTGTGCCACCGCATCCTCCTGCTAAGCAAAGGAATGCAAGGAAAGAAAAGCAATGGAAAATGGCAGAGGGCAAATTCTAAGAGCGCAAATAAGTAATTGCATTTTGACAAGTTTTGCAGTGGGGTGTTTTCTGCCCCCTTTCGCATGTTTGTTTGTCATATCGTTTCACATCTTTGCTATTTACACTAAATTCTCCCCTTCACCTTGTGCTGCACTTGGTTAAGTTATTTTTCTAAATCGATTTGTTTGCATATCT
This sequence comes from Anastrepha fraterculus, assembly GCA_037575425.1. Lineage (NCBI taxonomy): Eukaryota > Metazoa > Arthropoda > Insecta > Diptera > Tephritidae > Anastrepha > Anastrepha fraterculus. The sequence continues at coordinate 2,423 of JAYXIM010050393.1, read as the reverse complement.
GAATAGTTGCATGCAGATTAGATATGGAAACTTGTCTTACGGTACATGGATATACGAGGGTATATGCAATTAACTGGCACGTTTGTAGTTGATGAACCCTTCGCCATTGGATTAGTGTGCATTCTACTAATCTAATGGCAAATCAGCGAATGAAGCTATGGGAAGGAAATTTATGTGAATGTCTTTCATGAAAAAAATTATACTTTCAATGCGCTCTGTAATCAGTGAAATAGATAAAAACTAATTATTATTAAATTAGTAATGGTAGAATAATGAAAACGCTGATTTTTGGATTGAATGCCCGCTAAAGCGTTTTATTTTATTTATTTATTAGGTTGGGGAATAAGTTCGTAGTGCTTTTACCGAAGACTTTGACTTAATAATACAAAATAAAAAAAAACATATATCATCAAGTTAATCAAGAATATATTCGCCGTAGCTGTTTCAATCTCTTCCCACCTCTCGACCAATTTCTAGATGCCGTGCCACCAAAAATCGTCTGGTGTGGTGTCAAAGAAGTTGTTGAACCACATTTTCAGGACCTCTTTCTTATCATGGTTTGTAGCGGCAAAGGAAGGGAGCAGAAGAGATGGCAATCGATGGGTGCAAGGAACGGAGAATACGGCGAATGCTGAATGTCTTCCCATTCGAGCTCGTAGAGTGCGGCTTTGACGATTTGTCGCAACATGGGCCAGGCTTTTGTCATGAGGGAGTATGGCGGTTTGACCATGTCGATTAGGTCTTTTCAGCCGAATAGCCTCATTCACGTGCTGTCGCTGGGCAATGCAGAGCTCCTTGTTGACCGTGGCATTCTTTTCGAGCATTACCCAGTGCTCCATGCCCTCCCAGTCCCACCAAATACATAGCCGGATTTTCGTTTGATGAACATCCGGTTTGACTCTCGGCTACGGCGCCTCTCCTGGAGGAATCCACTCCTTTCTTTGCTTCATATTGATATATGGAGACCATTTCTCATCTCCCGTGAAGATTTGGTACAAAAAGCGTTGGTTATTACCGCGTGTTGTTCGATGGCGGGCGCGATGTTGAGAAGCAATTTGAAGGACACAGGATCCCAATTTTTCGGTAAGTCCCATTGAATGAAGGTGATTGAGAATAGGTTTATGATCACAGTTCATCGTTCTTCATAGAATTCAGAAGGCCTTCCGCTGCGGGTTAAGTTAGGTTAGGTTAAATGGCTGCCCTAGCTTAGGGCACACTTGGACAAGTATTGAAAATTCGTCCGTTGTGATGCCATACATGGGAGAGGAGAAAGGAGAAGGGAAGGAAGATGGAGCCTTGGGACGTCCGCTGCCGGACGTATCATTGACGTAAAAGTCGCCATTTTTGAACTTTGCAAATCATTTCCATACTATAGATTCGCCTGTGACATACACGTCGCAATTGTCCCGGGCGTTGTCGGCAGCTTTTTGACCTCGAAAAAAGCAAAGAAGAGCAGGTGTCGAAAATGTTGATTTTTGCCCCCTGGATATTCTATTTCTGAGCCTTCAGGTGTCCTGATGGTCTAGAGCTCGAAAATTTAGGGTATTTTCATCAATTTTTTTTTGCAATAAAAAAAAGTGAAAAACGGTATTAAATTTTTTTAGGTTTTTTACTTAACTTCTTTTACATACAAAAATGAAAAAACAAGTTTTTTAATTTTAATAATTACCGTCCTGGACCGGTATCGAGGAGGTGTATTGTCTTATAGCCGTTTAAGTTGCAGAAAGGGCAGTCTAGTTTGGCTGTGCCGTTTAGGATCTGAACATGAGTGGTTACAGTGTGACCGATTGGAATGCGTATAAATAGCTTGAGGGTCTAAAAAGACATGTGCGTGGGATATAATGGTTTTAATGCCAGTAGGATTGTGCTTTTTGTAGTGGTACCAGCACCGTTAATCCATTGACTATGGTCCTGGAATCCCATAATCCTTATGACAGTTTTATTGAATAAGATATTATTTCGAGTTTCGGTGATTAAAGGGATTTCCCTCAAATAGTTCAATAGAGCGTCCATTAGAGATTTACTATTGCTACAAATGATGAATTTCTCGCAGTACCGCTTCTTGCGTTGCAGCTGCTTTCGCTGTTGATACCGAGCAGTAGGATCGTAAAACGCCGACGGAGATGGTGACGCCAAGCTGATTTGTGACATCAAATGAGGTACTGATGTCTGGTTTAGATCCGTCTGTGTAAAGGAGCGACGACGTTTTTTAAAGGAGCAACGATTTTATTGAAATGTTGGACGTATTCATTGGAGGACGTGGATTCTTTGGGAAATCTTAGCAAATCCACGATAAAAAGAGTATTTGGATTCAAGCCTGGCGGGAAAATTGGAATTGGTGTCAAAGTCGCGGCTGATGTGACATAAAGAATTTCGTTTTTGAATAACTTTTTAGTAAATAAAATAAAAAATATATTTTGACT
>JAYXIM010050392.1:0-17569 GCA_037575425.1 Anastrepha fraterculus | reverse complement strand
GATGGAACATTTTTTTCTGATCTTTAAACGTTCCATTGATTGTCTGTTTGTATACTGCAGCTGTCTGGTTGACAAATATCAAATATGTTTGATAGGACGCCATTTGTAAAAGATTTAAATTTGCCGATAAGATGATTAATTTTGCGCCATTTGTGTAATATATTTAAAACGCTTTAAGATATTATTCAATTATTATTTTCTGATAAGTAGACATTTCTAAGAAGCTAATTGAATGGAAAAATAATTTTTCAAAATTAGCTGAATTTTTGTGAATTCCATACAAAGAAAAAAAATGAAAATTTTCATGACCTGGATTTTTGAGAATTCCATACAATGAAAAAATAATTGAAAATTTTCATGACAACTTTTCGGAATTTGCTGAATTTTTGTGAATTCCATACAATGGAAAAAATTAGAACTTTTCATGACACTTTTCGGAATTTGCTGAATTTTTTGAATTCCATGCAATGAAAAAATAATTGAAAATTTTCATGAGCAACTATTTTGGAATTTACATGATTTTTTGTGAATTCCATACAATGAAAAAAAATTGAAAATTTTCATGAGGACTTTACGAAATTGGCGGGGTGCAATTACTGCAGCACTCACTGATCTTGGGGTATAACCGGGCTTGGTAGGCTTCATTGGCAAAATGCTAAAAAGCAGAATCATTGAAGCGAAACTAGGAGAATCGGTGCTCAGGAGATTGGTAAGTAAAGGTACACCGCAAGGTGGAGTCCTCTCACCGTTTTTATGGAACGCAGTTGTAAATAAACTTCTGTTAATACTGGAATCGGTGGGCTGTAAGGTGATAGCTTACGCCGATGATGTTGTTATTCCTGTCTCCGGTAAATTTGTATCTACATTAAGATACCTAATACAAAATGCTCTAGATATACTTTCTAGGTGGGCAGAAAAGTGTGGTCTAGGAGTCAACCCAGACAAAACACAACTCATATTATTCACGAGAAAGCACAGAATCCCTCAGCTAAGTCCAATACGCTCAAGGGGGAAGCTCTTGTGGTTTCGGAAGAAACCAAGTACTTGGGACTAAACATAGATAGGAAACTGACTTGGAAGTCAAAAATCTTAGAAAGAGTTACGAAAGCGAACCAATCTTTTTATGCCTGTAAGAGAGCTTTAGGTAAGACCTGGGGAATCAAACCTAAGGTTGCTCATTGGCTTTACACTGTTGTCGTCAGACCCATTCTTCTATATGGAAATGTGGTCTGTTGGTGTGCTATGCAGTAAAAACCTATTCTAATTTATTGAACAAGGTGCAGAGATCAGCGGAATTAGCAATATGTGGCGTCATGAAAACCACGCCATCCATGGCTTTGGACATCATGCTACATCTGCCACCCCTAGATCTCTTCTGCAAATACTCAGCGGCCTGCTCCGCTTTAAGGCTCAAAGCGAGCTCACAATGGAGGACAGTCACACATGGACATTCAACCATCTTAGACTCCTACACGGATATACCCAGTGACTGTGATTATCACTCTCCCATTCTTTGCTTCGAAAGGAATTTCCTAATGAAAATCCTTTCTAGACTGGAATGGCTTGAAGAAGATCCAACACCCAACACACCCGTTAAGATCTACACGGACGGATCTAAAATGGATGCCGGTGTAGGATCAGGGTTATTTTGCGAAGAGCTTTCTATTAGTGAATCCTTTAAACTACCGGATCACTGTAGTGTTTTTCATGCGGAAATAAACGCTATTCATGAAGCATTAAAAATGGTTAAAGATAAACAGAATATCATCAACGGATATCTGCATTCTATCGGACAGCCAAGCTGCCCTACGAGCCCTGGATGCATTCCAAACAACATCAAGGAGTGTCTTACGTTGCCGCCAATCTCTAAATGAGAAGGCCAAGCAATATCGTATAATCTTATACTGGGTTCCAGACCACAGAGATATACCAGGGGACGGTAGGGCAGACCAACTTGCAAGAGAAGGTACCTGTATGCCAGACATGAGTAATTTTATGGAGATACCTCTCGCAACTTGTAAGCTTCTCATTAAAGACGCACTAATCAGTTCTGCAAATCAAAGATGGATTAGCGCTAACACCTGTGAAATTGCTGGACAAACATGGCCAAGGCTAAACTTACGTCTGTCCAGCCGTATTGTAAAAGTGAGTAGACTTCAAATCAGGACCTTAGTAGGGGCCCTCACAGGATATTGTCTCATAGGAAATCATGCAAGGAGATTAGGCGCTTACACGCATGATTTCTGTCGTAGCTGCAGAAATGAGGAGGAGTTGGAAACAATTCAACACCTTTTTTGCGCATGCCTAGCTCTAGCCAGAAGCAGGAACCGATTGTTAAAATCCTACTCCTTAGGGTGCGACCAGAGTGAGCGCTGAAAGCCGAGCCGAGATTGTCAGTGCGATAAAGATTGTCAGTGCGATAAAACTGATTACATACAAGTCAATACAAATAAGCTTGTGTATAACACAGTGAGCGCCGACAAGAGCAGAGAGCAAAACCAATGAGTGCGAGAAAACAGTTTCAAAGCGTTTTGCTCGCTTTTTTGGATTGTTGATGTTTACTTTTTAGAGCGCAGTTGTGTTTTTAACACACTTTTATTAGGTCGGGTTGTATGTATGTATGTATGTATGTATGTATGTAACGGAATCTTTGAGCTTAATTTTCACTGGCTTCTAAAAATCTGATCGACTTGAAATTTTGCACACCTATCAAGGACCGATGACAATGCAATAATTTGATAAAAGTTTTCCACTATCCTTATTAGGATTGCCAGGATTAATATTTTCTTTTTTTACCTGTGGGCAAAAAGTAAGGTGAATTTGGTTGTAAAATGAAAAATCTTTATTTATTCTTGTAAATCAATTGCATCCCCTTCAAAATAATCCCCTCTCGATAAAATACACCTATGCCAACGATTTTTCCAATCCCCGAAACATGCCAAATAGTCCATTTCCGGTATAGCCATCAGCACCTTCTTCGATTCAACTTTTATCTCCTCAATCGACTCGAAACGCGTTCCCCGGTGTGGTCTCTTGAGTTTTGGGAATAGCCAGAAGTCACACGGAGCCAAATCAGGCGAATACGGTGGTTGCGGAACGATGTGCGTGGAATTTTTGGCGAAATGGTCACGAAGAACGAGTGCAGTGTGAGACGATGCCTTATCATGATGCAAAAACCAAGAGTTGTTGGCCCATAATTCTGGTCTTTTTAGATGAATTGCTTCACGTAAACGACGTATAACGCTTAAACAATATTCCTTATTAACAGTTTGGCCAGGTGGAAGGAATCCATAGTGCACCACACCACGAAAATCGTAAAAAAACTGGCCAATGGAGTGGGGTAGCCGTTTCTCAGGCTCCTTCCACGAAATAAATATAATATAAATCATTATATAAATGATGAAATTCACCAAATTCATTCCTTTTTAGTGTAATTGGATGTTTTCCAAACTCTTTTGTGTTAATAATTGCATTAATCACACTAGGAGAAGCAAAATATTCTTCATCAGATGAATCCATTACCGTGTACAGCAATTTTATAAACACAAATGAACAATAAAATTAAATGACATAAGAGCAAAACACATGAAATAAACAGAATTTCAGCGCTGATTCTCGCATTCACTGTGTTATATACAAATTTTCTTCTCGCATGAAAATAAGCGTCAATAAGCTCGGCTCGGCTCCGCTCGGCATCAGCGTTCACTCTGGTCGCACCCTTAACGAATATAGATAATTTATACACTTTAGGAATCTACAACCTTTTACGCTTTGTCAAAAGCTCAGGATGGTTCAATATGGAGAGGAAAAATGTAACCCAGCTCCCGCGGCTCACAACGGACCCATTTCGTGGTCTAAGTGGCATCGTTGTCTCTATGTGCGATGCGGCTGCCAAACTTAACCTAACCTACTTGATGTCTTAAATAGTTAATTAATTTTGCTTAATTTGTTTCAATACTCGTACATCGTAATTAATAGTAATTGTCAATGAACGCATAAATTTTGACGAGTAGTGAATTTTGCATTTCTTTTTTTGCCCATCGGGATTAATATTATTTTTGCAGGGCTTGCCAAATGGCCTGACACGTGACTACCATTCGGAAGTGCGCAGAATTGAAACCCCGTCGAAACACCAAATTTTCTGAGTTGCGGCATCTCAGAATAGCATAATTATGCCAAATTTTTGTGGTGTTCCTTTTCGAAAGTGCACAAATTCTGATTTTCGGGCATCTTCGATGTTATGTTACAACATGAACTTTTTTTCCTTTGAATATTGAAACAGCATCTGAAAGTACAACTATTTACCTTACAAGCCCACTTTGTTGCTTATTTGTAAATTTATGGTAAATACAAAAAAATTAGCAAAATATTCATCGAAATTTCACACTTTTTAATCAGACTTTTTAAAATATTTCAGGTAAGCAGTTTTAAGGCTGATTAAATTATATTACCATTAAATGCAAATTTAAGTTACTCAAAAATTGTGTTGATTTTTGAGAATTTGTTTGTTAACGGAGCTGGGTATTTTCTTTCATATATAAAAAAAGTGAGGAATGACACAGAATCACCGAGAAGAAAGAAATGTTAAAAATCGACGCAATTTTCAAGTCACTTGAACTTCGAAATACTCTGAAAAAATTTCTCAAGTGTGAACTTTTGATGCCAATTTTTGATTTTTTTTTTAATTGGAAAAAGTTCGAAACTTGAACTTGTAGGAGTATGAAATATAGTTTCTTAAAAAAATATAAAAAAAAAATAAGAAACAAATAAATTGTCAAAAGTTGGCAATAAGTCGTTGTGCTATAGTCATTTAACACAGCGAAATTATATTTTTGTACACTGACACAAGTACAAAATGCAGTTGCAACAACAAGTGAACACTACGAATGATGGAGCAAAATTTGCTCAAGCGTTAAATTCCGAAATGATTTTCTGGTCGAGTTGGCATAGCAAACAAACAAACAAAGAAAAAACGAAACAAAGAAAGCTGCGAAAAATAGTTGACTTAAGCCGCGTTTGCTGACCAAAGCAAAACTAACAATAATTAACACGTTGACTGCCATAGTACCGCTTCATGCGTTGCAGCTGCTTTCGCTGTTGATACCGTGAATTTTTTGAGAATTCCATACAATGAAAAAAAAAAGGAAATTTTTATGACAAATTTTTAAAATTTGCTGAATTTTTATGAACTCCGTACAGTGGAACAAAATTGAGACTTTTCATGACAACTTTTCGAAATGGTTGAGTGCAGCTTATGGCATATATGGTTCCGTGTGAACTTAGGGTTGAGCTCAAAGTAATAAGAGGAGGACGAAATATCAATTTTAGGTACAGTAGAGCGCCGGTTATCCAAAACAATTGGTTCAGAGGGTGTTCGGATAATCGATTTTTTGGATAAACGAACATTTGCGAAATTCCAGTTCTTTGTTGAGGGTAGGGTAATAAAACACGTCATTGGATTAGGAATACATCTTATGTATGTAATGCTTTTTAATGGGGATTGCACATACGGTACATAAATACATATGTCTAAACATATTTTAGTTAAGTGACTTAGATGTGATAATCACATAGTACAAAACTAATCTAAAAAAAAAGTCGAACATATTTGTTTGCTTAAGTTTTGAGGCTCCTTTGTTTGCCGCCAAATCTCTTTGGCGTTATGTAAAGCCAGCAACTGCACAGAATCGCATTTGTCTTGATGTTCCAACCATTTAATAGCAATCTCAAAGCATTTAAAGGCTTCTTCATTGGACGGACCTTTTTCAGCTGGGACGATGTCATCACTAATTTCGTCTTCATCGTCGTCATCTTCAGGAACTTGAACCTGTGCTATTATATCGTCGTCTGTCAAGAATTCGTAGCCAGGATCATCCTCGTCAAATTCTAGCCATTCATGCACGTTTTCTTGGTCACATTCTCCAAATCCTGAAACCTCTTTCATCAACTCAACCATTTCTGAAACAAAGTTTTCATTTGATGATTCTTCAGATGTAGGGCTAGCTTCGGATTCAACTGCTGGATAAAGCTTATTCCAGGATTTCTTGAGAGTAGTCGCTTTGACATTAACCCACGCACTGCAGCCATGTAAACAGCAACCATCAAGTTAATACCTTTGTAGATTTCAAGAATTGTTTTATCTTCCTCTTGGTCGATTAGGACACTACGAAGCAACGCTTTTCTGTAGTAACGTTTGAAGGCTTCGATCACCCCCTGGTCCATAGGTTGAAAGACTGAAGTAACATTGGATGGCAAGAAAATCATCTTAAATTTTCCATCTTCTCTCTCAAGTGAAAGGTTTGAGGGATGACTTGGAGCATTATCAATCACTAATAAAACATTTCCAATGTCTCCAGTTTCTACCTGATGTTTTTTAGCCTCTGGAATCAATACAGCGTCATACCACTCGATAAATACTTGAGTGTTCATCCAAGAGTTTTTTTGGTTTTTGTAAATAAGCGGCAGTTTTTTTTATTCCATTGAAGCATCTTGGATTCTTAGATTTTCCTATGATCAGCAAAGGTAGTCTATGTGTGCCCGTATTGTTTCCACATACCATGGCTGTTATGCGGGATTTGCTTGCTTTGAATCCAGGCGCTGCCATTTCTTTTTTAGAGACAAGGGATTTGGTCGGCATTCTCTTCCAGTATAACCCAGTTTCGTCTGCATTGTAGACGTTACTGTCCTTATAACACTGCAAACTCTTAAAACTTTCTTTGGCCTTTTCAGCAGCTTCAATGTCAGCTGACAGCTTTTCCCCTTGAATATCTAGCTCTCTAATTCCGTGCCTAGACTTGAATCTTTTGAGCCAATCAGTAGATGCTTTAAAATCATTGTTACCCCCAAGCTTTCTGTTCATTTCTAATGCCTTTTCGCAAATCAAAGGACCATTTATTGGTTGACCTTGACCACGTATCTGCATGAACCATGAGTAAACTGCAGTATCTAGGTTTTCATTTTCTGCCATTTTCATTGTTTTTCTATGCAAGCATGGAAGCTTCACTGTCCCGCACGCAAGCAAACTTTGTGATAGATTCACTGTTTTTTTTAATGTCAGCTATCGTTGAATTCCCAACACCAAACTCTCGAGCTAAACTTGATCCACTTGCACATTTTTTTAATCGTTCCAAAATTTTAAGTTTGTCAGAAAGACTAAGCACAACTCGTTTACGTTTCGGCATTGCTACGAGTCACACAGCACAAAAAAAAACAGCACGGACCGTTAAAACAACACTGAAGTCAGTCAACGTCAATAGAGAAACAAACTGATTAGACGGATTCGTTCTTCTGCCGGCCGCTCGTGTTTTAATGAGAGATTGCCCAAACAAAACTTTAGGCGTCGGATGCGCGTTCGTTTCGCGGCACGATAACACCACCGACGCTGTTTTATTTAGGAACTGCGATACTAACTTAAATTCATAAAGCGCGTGACAGAAAGCAAGTATGTTCATATGTACAACGCTGTCAATACCTATGAATCATGTTCTAAAGATAACATGCTATCGATGAAGACACGGAAAATGCCAAAATCATGACGTTCCCTTGCGTTGCTCTCTGAATCATTTCATTTGTACATACTTTTTTTTATTCTTTATATCCGAAAAAGGCGTCATGTTTCCTTTCGGTTAACCGACGTTTCGGATGACCGGCTTTCGGATAATCGACGCTCTACTGTATTTTTGTTTTATTTCATCTTCTTTACATTTGTACAAAATCGAAAAAAAATTTATACAGAAAATTTTCAAAAATTGTAAATGAAAAAAAAAAAAAAAAATTTTATGTGAAAAAAATTTAACAAACTTCAAAGAAAAGAAAATTCCTTCAAAATTTGCAACTGCTTTTATATAATTTTGAGAAGAATTCTGAATATACAGTTTTATAGCTCATTTAATATTAGTGCAATAAAGTACAGGTTTCAAGTGGCTCAAAATTTTCGTTGACTTTTAACAATTTTTTTTTTGCTGAGCTGTTAAGGTCCTATAGATTCTTAGTAAAAAATTGGAAATTTTGATAAACAGATTGTTTTATAGAACAAGTACATACGAAGCCACTTCCAATTTATACGAATTTTGTAGTTATGAGAATAGTTTCTCAAATTCATATGATATATAGCGTTTATTTTTAGTCTGCATCACATCTTAGCCAATATTTCTTCATTCCTCGACAACAGCATTTATGATGCCTGATTAGTATCACTGATGAGTTCTGGCAGCATGAGTCCCATGAAACCCCACCTTATAGAAGCATCCTCAGCAGTGAACGTGTTAACTCGAACTGTATCGATAAATGCATACGTAAAATTTGAAATGTGTGTGTGTTGTGCTGAATATGAAGCAGCGCTGCTTTAGTCAGGGTTAAACATTGTATAAAATCATAAGTGACACATAGTCACTTATACATTTCACTCTAATACGCGATGCGACTTGAAGTTGTTGAGCATAAATTGGGTTGTCTAAAAAGTTCGATAACGAAAAAGAGCAAATCGAATTTTTTTTTGTATAATTTTAATGGACTTTATGGAACAAAATATTACATGAAATTTCGGTAAATCCATTTTTCGGTAAAGGTTAGGTTAGGTATCTAATGCTGACTGATCTGTAAAAAGATCTCACATATACAGGGTGAACGACATGAAGTGTTACCTATTCAAAACACCAAAACACGATAACTTTTATATGTGAAATTAGTTTTTATTGATTTCAAAGACAAAATTGTTCCAAAAATGATTACAATTTTAATATATATTCACTTTAGCTCGATATGACCACCTGTTGCCTTGACTATAGCCTTCAAATGGTAAAAAAATGAGTTGCACACTGCACGAATGTGATCTTGAGGTATTTTGGCCCATTCTCGTATAATCGCGTTTTTCAGCGCATCCATACTGGCATATTTTTTAGTCCTCACCTTGCTCTCCAAAATGGATCAAATGGAACAGTCCATCGGATTTGCATCAGGCGAATTCGAAAACCTTTGTGTGGACGAAATGAAATGTGGAATATGATTTTTGAACCATTCTTGGTTCATACGAGCTTTATGAGACGGTGGCGAGTCCTGTTGGAACGTCCATGGTCTACGACCGAAATGTTTGCGTGTCCACGGCTCTAAAAAAGCTTCTAAAACATTTTCCCGATAATAGGTCGCATTCACTTTAACACCAGGCTCGATAAAAACGATTGGAGAGCGTCCATCAGCGCTCACTGCGGCCCAAACCATTACTTGCGATGGGAAATATACGCTTCTGGAGTTGGCCGATACATGAGGCTGCGGAAATTTCATCTCGTCTGAGCGTTCGGTCAAGTTAAGACGATCGTTTTGAGTGTTTATGAACTGCTCAATTGGGAAATTTTTTTGATCAGAAAACACAATGTTAGGGAATTCGCCACGTTCGTGCAAGCGCAACAACTCCTTTGCTCTTTCGCACCGACCTTTTTTTGCCGAGGTGAAAGATCGTGTGCTTTTGGAACTTGTAAGCCTTGACCTTGAGCTCATTTTTCAATATGCGTCGAATGGTGTCTTGCGATATTTTCAGTTCTTTGGCCATTTTTCTTCCACTTCGACGTGGATTTCGTTCTAGTCGAGCCTTCACTTTCCGAACCATTTCTGGCGTTATTGCGGTTTTTTTTTATCCACCTCCATAGCATTTTGCAATGCTACCAGTATCATTGTAACGCTTTATAGTGCGATACACAAACATTTTATTCACTTTGAGGCGACTGAGCTCACGAACAATGTCTGGTTGTGATTTTCCAGCCAAATATAACGCAATCATACTATTACATTTGAATTCCATCATGAATTCAACAAAACTGAGACGCAAATGTTTTTGATGGCTTATAAACAATATATTGAACTGTCATTAGAACAATTTTGTCCTTGATGTCACGAGCTGTTTTACAAATACAAGCAGTGTGAAGTTGGTAATACTTCATATCGTTCACCCTGTACATACCTCTATGGTCCATTGTGTTACCAGTGTTGTGCTCTTGGAGTCGATGATATTATTTTATGCAATTCTTAACGCATGTTTTCGCGATACTTTTGTCAGTAATTTAGTTCAAGATGAAAAATGTGTTGACCTCGGCACATTTGTTGACTTCTACAGAGAGCAGAGCAGTGGCAAAGTAGGTGTTCCAAAGTGTATTCGCTTTGGTGCATGTGTTACACGCTAGGCCTATTTTGGCCAGGGATGCGGGGTGAAACAGTGTCCCAGTAAGTACGCCAACCAATATTTTGCGGAGTTTTCTATATATAATATATATATATATATACAATTGGCGCGTACGCCCTTTTCGGGTGTTTGGGCGAGCTCCTCCTCCTATTTGTGGTGTGCTCTTGATGTTGTTCCACAAATAGAGGGACCTAAAGTTTCAAGCCGACTCCGAACGGCAGATATTTTTTATGAGGAGCTTTTTCATGGCAGAAATACCCTCGGAGGTTTGCCATTGCCTGCCGAGGGGCGATCGCTATTAGAAAAATGTTTTTCTTAACTTTGGTGTTTCACCGAGATTCGAACCAACGTTCTCTCTGTGAACTCCGAATGGTAATCACGCACCAACCCAATCGGCTACGGCGGCCGGACTTTTCTAGAAAGTGATAAAATAAAGTTTGTAGTTTTCGTATTCCAAGTCTTTAGCATAATTTTGGCAGTTCTGTACAAAGCTAAATGTTCCCATATCGACGGCGTTTCCAGCGCTAATTCCTCATTCAGTTCTGCTTGCTGCAAGAAGAGTGATGAACGTCGTCAAACGAATACCCCTGCCTTAGCGAGCTCATCGTCACTATCTTTTCCTTCTATTCTTTGTGTCCTGGTATTCAGTGAATAGTGGCCTGCATATTTCCGCAGAGTCCATCCATTTTGGATCATAATTGTTGAACACATTCCCAGTTAGTTTGAGGAGCCATAATTGCTTAAATAGCCGCTTGGCTGTCAATGAAAACGTTTGTCCGAGTGTTGAAAGGGGTTAATTCGAGATCAAATTCAGCTGATGTTGTTGCGGCATAGTTTCAACTAGAAATACTCTGTAGTAATTAGGGAGTTTAAAATGCTACTTTGCGGACAAAATACTCTAAAATGAATGAAAAATAAATAAATGCCTTCCTTGGCTTCGAATTCCTCATTTGATGGAATTTAAGAATTTTATTTTGTTCATGATCACTTACTCCAATTAGAGCCATATGAGAACACCAGCAATCATTTGCTTCAAAAATGCCTCGATTCGTGCCTCTTCAATACTGATTTAACGATGAAAATTTGATTCTACATATCCAGTTATATCGAGTGGCTTGTTTTCAAATGGCTCAAAAATGCTTGATGATGACTGTTTAGTTCACTATTAATGCCTTCACTACATACATACGTGCTTAATTTTTTCTCTGACATCTTGGCATTTAGTTATTTAGTTATTTCTTATTAGTTATTGGTAGATTTTATTAATTAGTCGATTGGAACGGTGCTTGCATACGTACTGTTCTAACTCGGCCCCTTTAGTCTGGTCTTGGACTCTTTCCTTGCGCATCTAATTGCTCATTTGCTCAGTCCAAAACCTCGAAGTCACGGGACCAAATATAGATTGTGAGTTTATGTCGAATAGACAGTGGGGTTTCGACACTCATGAAACCATTTGGAGTCCGATGTTTTTAACGTGAGTATCTGCCAGCGGCGGCCAAAACCCACGGTGCTCAAAAGCACACAGATCAATTATATTGATCAGACCCCAAGATATTTATCTGATTTATTGTATATTTATTGAATGTTCTAGGTAATTATAGGTCTTGGTGCCAATTAGCAGTGGCATGGATACACTAGCCGCCTTGGTAGGGTTCAAAGCCCACATAAACCAATGTAGTTCTATGGGCCCCGGCACTCGGTTGTAATGCCACTCCACATCTGGGAAACCATTGTGGGCCAGATGCTATACTTTTGCGGTCCCAGATTCGAATTTAGCCAAAGTGGGAGGATTGTTATGCATATTTATTAGTGGGAGCGTGCCCCATATACCACTGGCGTGACGGCACCTTTAATATGTTCCTAAAATTTTAATTTAAACCTTCTTAAAAAAAAAAAACCATAGTTCGAGTTCGATGTTATAAAACCTAAAGACTTTTATCTCTGCTGGATTTTCTTCAAAAAAGTCGAATTTTGAAGAAGGGATGTCCGTCATGCTCACCAGCTTTGCTTTACTTTTTTACTGCTCACTTTTGCATTGCCTGTGAAGATGGGAATACCATTACAGCTTAGTACAGAATCTTACTTCTATGAAAACCAGAATTTTTAGTTTTATTTTTACAGGTGGCTAAAGGTGAACATTTTTCATATTTTTTATATAGTTCGAATATGCAGATAGAGTATAAATTCTCAACTAAGAAAATCCATTCGTATATAATAAAACTATTTTTGAGGAAATTTTATGAATTGACTAAATTTGCCGCAAAATTGTCACTTTCATTGGAAATATGCGTAGGTATGTTTGCTCTTTGTAAATTATGTTTTTTTTCAAGTAAAAGCGGGCAAACTTTGTATGTGCATATGTATGTTTTTGTTGGCACAAGCTGGCTTCAGAGAATTACTTAATCTAGTAATATCAGCCAATAGTTACTGACCTCTTTTGATTAAAATTTAAAAATTAATTTTTTTCACTTAATTTTTTTTTCAAATGAACCTTCTTAAGCGTCGATGGACGAGCGAGAATGGAGAGTAAAATTTCAAGGCCATGCAACGTTTAGAGCATTTTCGTTCCGCGAGAGAAAAAAGAGATATAACGCAGAGGAAAAGGAGAGAGAGAGCTATTCCTTATATATACATATCTTGGAGACACTTTAGGCTATTTTTCCTGAGTTTTTCCTTGTGGTTGCTAATTTGCAGTGAGAAATAAGATTGCCTACTTTTTGGCGCTTGCTTGTTGGTGCAAACTTGTAGGAAATATATTTTTGCTGCCTACTTTTTGGCGTTATATTTCCTTGGTGCATACTGTTTGAGGCCTGTTTTGGTCCCAAATTTTTTGACGTTTTTCTTTTTATGCCTACTTTTTGGCGCTTATTTCCGTTTCCTAGCTAGTGCTTGTGCGTACTATAAAGTGCTATTCATTCCATCGTCAGATTTATTGGTATTGCCTTGCGGTAATTTGTATCGTTGCTGCGGTCCTGGAATCGCTGCATTTGTGCGGGTTATAAATGCTCGGAGTAGTGCGCGTTGTTGCCACGGTTTGTGTCCGGCGTTTAACTACACCGGTCGAACCTTCTCCCTTTCTTGTAAATTTTGTCTATTTGTATTCTCTGCAAATGTTGTGAATTTATTTAGATATATATTCTTTCTCTCTCTCTCCCTCTCTCTCTCTATCTCTCTCTCTCTCTCTCTCTCATTCTCTCTCGAGTCTCTCCCTCTTACTTTGTCTGCCTTGAAAGTTTCACTTTTGTTATGTGTACTACGTTACGAAAATCTTTCAACTACCTGGTATATGTAGGGTTGCCCATATTCGACGGACCCATGTGTTTTTTCTAAATCAAAGAAAAACACAATTTACTGATATTGACGATAATAATCATTTTAATTAGTTCAAGTAGATTTGTTAACATCACTCTTTGAATATGATATCTCTCAAATGGCCGCCTTGAGCCTGTACGGCGTATTGTGCCCGTTTTGCAGCATTTTCCATAGTTTTAGCTAACATTTCGGCTGGCTATTTCCGTTTAGCGGCTATTCCCTCACGGATGTTGTTCTTGAGCTCTTCTATGGTCTTTGGCTTATTAATATAAACCTTTGATTTTAAATATCGCCACAAGAAGAAGTCAGGTGGCGTTAGATCGGGCGAACGCGGTGGCCTGTCAAAATTGCCATTTGTCGACATCAAACGACGAGGAAACAATTTCTTCAAAAAATCGATTGTGGTGCGAGCTGTGTGTGGTGGAGCGCCGTCTTGTTGAAACCAGAACTGCTTCATACGCTTTCGACGAATAATTGGCATCACAAAAGTGGTTATCATATCGCGATAACGCTCCTGATTGACGGTAACAGCTTAGCCATCGTCATTTTCGAAGAAAACGGCCCAATAATCGTTTTCGCACCAACGCCGCACCAAACAGTGATTTTTTCGTCGTAAAGAGATACCTCTTGAATTTCGTGAGGATTTTCAGTGGCGTAAATATGGCAATTTTGCTTGTTTACCGTCCCATTCAATAAGAAATGAGCCTCATCGGACATGATGATTTTGTTCCAAAATTGCTCGTCATCTTCAGCCATTTCGATGACTCTTTGGGCCCATTCCAATCGACGAGGCTTGTCCACAGGCAACAATCTTTGCGTAAATTGAATCTTATACGGGAATAAATGCAATTCAATGCGGATAATTAGTTGTAAAGTGGTCCGAGCAATGCCCAACTGCTGAGAACGGCGATTTTGGGATGTCCTTGGCGACGTCTCAACACTGGCCCGTACAAGAGCAATATTCTCATCCGATCGCCTTGGACGGTTTTGATTTGGCCTCTTTGGATTAGAAAGAGCATCACCAGTCGAAAACATTTCGTACAAACGTTTAATGGTGTTCTTAGAAGGCGCACTTTTTACATTATTTAATTTTTTATACACACGTTGAGTTTCACTTCTTGTGATGAATGTAAATTTTAACAATTTGGGAGCGCTCACGTTGCGTGTACTGTTGCGTGGTAAAAATCTGCTTGGACTGACGCTTCTAACGCGGTATGTCATTAAGCGATCTGACTTCTCTGTCAAAAGATACAGGGTTGCCAAATGGGTCCGTCGAATATGGGTAACCCTGTATGTATGTAAAGGCAAAAAAGAACATCAAAGAAACAAATACGATTGTGTAAAAAAATTTGAAAACATATTCAAAACAAAATTTGTTGTAATTTTCTAAAATTGTTTTTTTATTTTTTTTTAAATAACAATTTTTATGTTGTTAATTTTTTATAATTTTGTACACTGGTTTTAGAGTATTACTTATCCCAGTGATGTCAACAACTAGGTACTGAGCTCTTTCGGCTATCCAATATAAGTGCAAAAGATGACAGTAAGAAAGAAATGAGATTTTATACACATTTTGAAAAATTAATAATAAAAAAAAGTTAAATTTTTTTTTCAAACGTTTTTTTTTGAACGGGTTTTTAAATAAATTTTATGTTTATAATTTTTTTAATTAAAGACTGTTTTCCAAGTTTTTCATAGTTTAGTATACTTTCTTCAGAGATGTAAACACTATACCAATATTATCTACAAATCTTTAAACCTTTTTATCGGTCATTACTTACCGACCTTTTGCGACCACCCAATATAAGCGAATGCTATATATACCCACACAATATGTGACCACAGTGCAATGCTCACACTTTTACAAATATCCCTGCGATAACTATGATGACTGCGACTATATCTAGTGTTAACAGAAATGGTGGCAACTTCAACAGCACAACTATGGACAACCATAAAAATGTGTAATACCACCATTAAGCACTATCACTTTGGCTCAAGCTCTGTGCTGCTGAGCACCGACGTGTGATAGTTGTACGCTTGACGAGTTACATTGTAATAGTTGTTGGTGTGCATTGCTCGGTGGTTGCTTTGCACTCTTTCGATTGCGGTTTCCGTTCATCTATCGCCATTCTTTATGTGCCACATTTATATGTCTTATGGATTCCAGCTAATGCTGCTCTTTGGCATTTAGTTAAGTCCTAAGCTTTGTAGTACCTCTAAATGGGTTAATACAATGAAATGTCACCTTGCGAGTTGTGACAAGTTATTGAACTGTCATTTAATGAACGAGAATGATGAGAGGGATTGGAGGAAAAAGCGCGAGTAGTGGAAGTTTGAAGAACTTTAAATTTGTTGAAGTGATGCAGTTTTGCTGAAAATAGCTTGTAAAGGTTGAATTGGTGATAAGTTTAAAATAATTACGATAAAATACTTTCTTCTTACGACTACCGAGTGGCATTATTTGGTCTCAGCTATTTCCCGAGTTGTTGGCTCAAAACTAAAACTTGCTGCTGGATTAAAAGTGAGACTTAACTTTTTGAACCTATTAGAGTTTTCGTACCTCTGCTAAAAAATAATCTTAGATAAAAAATAGTTAAAGGCATGCACTTTGCCCAGAATATCTACTGTGCCCTTTACTTTAATGTTTATATGCGCTTTTCTTTCGGCCATAATAAACTGACTGCTTTACCTCTACTTCTCAGGATGGCATCGCATTCGAGTCGTAGACTGGGCAAGATTCATTTAACAAAATTTCCGGCTTTTTCAAATGACTTCGGAGTCTCTTAAGACTCATTAGGGTGTCTTTTATGCATTCTCTTTTTGTTTTTTAGGAGCTTTAAAAGTTTATTAAACTATTCTAAGATTGCGCTTGCCAAATAATGTTTTTGTTTGGCTTAGTTCCCTAAAATGGCGCCAGTGTAGGCCCCATGACTTTTCCTTTGCTCTTATGAGCTTCTTTTTAATGGTGTGGTGCTCCATGGAGACATGAAGGGTTGAGATTACTTTAGTGTAGTTGAAGCATCCTTTTTAGGCAACCTTTTAGTGATCTAATCATAATAAAAACAGAATTCCGTTGCGACCCCTCAGAGAGTTTAGTCTCTCTAAGCTATCCAGAAGCAGTGAGAATTTTGCCTCAAAAAATACTACAGCATAAATGTACCACAGCTATCAAGTAAAATTGTGGGGCTCTCATTGTAGAAATTTTTCTTCAGATTAAGCTTTACGAATTGACTGAAAGGAGGCACCCAATGTGCACCATAAATTTGGAGTTTTTCTGCTGTGGGCATAATTTTGATCTTCTCAACTTTGGTTACTGAGGTGTCGTGCCAGTGTAATTTTTCCAAGCAAGCAGGATTGGAACGAGTGGAAAATCTGCACCGAAATTGGTACCGCTGTCTTCACTGACGGCTTCGAGATGAAATCCTGAGTCGAAGCCGGGGTTTTTTTAAAATTAGCCAATTCATCTGTTTCCTTTATATTGTAAAGTGTTTTTCAGGCAGAAGGCTTTGCGAGCCTGCAGGCATGCAGAATGCTTAAAGAACGTACAATCAAAGAAGATTTTAACATTTTCTCCGATAGTCAAGCCACGATTAAATCTCTCACGACGCCATGATGTAGATCCAAACTAGTCAATTTCTATAAGGAGCAGATCAAATCTCTTGGGTGTCCAGGTAATACTTCTCTGATCTGGGCTCCAGGACATAGGAACATCCCTCATATGAAATTGCTGATGAGCTTGCCAAAAAAGAGTTGACTGAATTGGTCTCAGAGGCCTCTTACCTGCTGATCGACTGACCGGTAGCGCCTCACATTTGTTAAAGGGGGATTGCACAACTTATTTCTTAGGAAAGCGCAGAAAAGTTTCTTTATGTGCTATTTCGAAAACCTTTTGGTCCCAATTCAATAGCCGTTGGTTCAGAAAGTTCTGGGGATTCAATTTCCAAATTTGTAGCTGTATTAGCGGTTATTAGACGATTGGCACACACGCGAAAAGGCTAGTCTTACCATTTAACCCCCATTGCAGAAGTTGTGGGTACCTTTCAGAGAAGGAGACTGTTGAGCCCTTCCTCTGTAAATGACCGG